>CM030359.1:131227937-131252323 GCA_017893485.1 Hemerocallis citrina
CCCATGACATTGAACTTACTATTCTAAGGACTTTATTATGTTCATTTAATTTACAAAAAATAACACAATAAATGAAATGTATAAATATGAAATAAATGTCATGATACATTGTAAACTAGTAATGTAATACACAAGTGGCTTCTAGGGCATGCACCAACGATCTCCCACTTATACTAGAGCCAATCAGACATACATTTAATGCCTATAGATCTAGTGTGCCCTTATACTTCCGTTGTGCAAGAGGCTTTGTGAGTGGGTCAGCGATATTATCATCTGTCTGTACTCTGCATATCCTCACATCTCTTCTATTGATGATCTCTAGAATGAGATGGAAGTGCCTAAGTATATGTTTGGATCACTGGTGAGATCTAAGCTTCTTAGCTTGTGCAGTGGCCCCATTGTTATCATAGTAAAGGTCCACAAGGTCCATAATGCTAGGAACTATGCCAAGTTCAGTGATGAACTTGCTTATCAAAACGGCCTCTTTTGTTGCATTGGAGGCAACAATATACTCAACTTCTGTGGTAAAATCGGCTAATGTCTCTTGCTTCGAACTCTTCCAGCTCACAGCTCCACCATTTAGGCAAAACACAAAATCCAATTGCAATTTGGAGTCGTTCTTATCGGACTGGAAGCTAGCATCAGTGTAACCCTTTACAGAAAGCTCTTCATTGGGTCCATATACCAAGAGCAGCAAGATGGAGTGAAGAAGGTGGATGTCGTGTTTGCTGGTGCTGCTCGAGTGGTGGAGGCAGTGGAGAGGAGGCGGGGCTGATGGTGGTGTGCGACTATTCGGGGGTGCAGTGGAGTTGATGATGGTTGGGAGTGTATGGGTGTCGGGTATGGTGGCAGCAAGGAGATGGTGGATGGAGATGAAGTGGAGTTCGGGTGTCAGGTTGGTGGTGTAGCGCCCTGAATTCCCCAAACTGAAATCTCGGGACACAAACCAGAATCATACTTCAAATGAGTCAATAACACATGAAAATCACAGGAAAATAAAAAGTTTTATTACCACAAATGTTATTACAGTATCTGATGATTACAATAAAATGTTACATCATAAATTACATTGATATTCTACATATTACAATTGATCAGTAATCTCTACTTGAATGCTCAACGCATCTCGAGTTTCCTGCTCCACGATTAGTCAACCTGCAACTAAAATCTGTGGGCACATCAGCTGAATACAACTAACGTAATGCTATAATACAGCGATCCACTATGCTATAATATAGTGATTCAAATCTCACCAACCAAAATTTGATGTAAAAGGAAAAGTGATGTCAATTAAGTGTTGGTGTATGCCATGGCCTAGATCTAATGCACACAAAAATGCACACGATGCTTTTATTCTAATGCACGCCTGATTGGAGAGATATGCATCCTATACTACACATTCCCCAATCAAACGATGTTCTTCAATTGATGGAGTCTGATCCCTCGATATGCATCCTACTCTTGTGCACTTTCCTGTCTCTGATACATGTGTTTTATCCACTGCGCCCGGCTTACTCCAGTCGCTGGCACGCTAGTGGTGTCCAATTCCTCGTGTTTTATCCACTGCGTCCGAGGTCGCAGTCGCATGGCTTACGCCGTCGCGGCTAAAACCCATAGTAGGTCGCGTTAATTTCGCATTCCCGGACCTCACCAAAAGCTGATGTACAGACAATAGGGCTCCCCACCGAGAACGTTATTTTAGAGCCCCAAAGAGTTCACTCACATGGCAATCTCTAAGTCCTCTGCCCACATTGATCAATATAGGACCTGACGGATATTAGGGTTTTCCCAACTCTCCGCTGCACTCGTCCTTACACTAGACCAGAACTTGCAGTCGAGATGACGTCACCACTCCAAACCTCTTCAGAGGTTGTTACGGACATGAAGGCACTCGCGCTGAAGAAGATAGAGCCCTAAAGAGTTCACTCACATGGCAATCCCTAATTCCTCTGCCCGCATTAAACGAACCTAGGATTCGGCCAGGCATGAAGGCGCCACGCACCCCGTGACAGGCGAACACAAAACCCACTAATTTCTGTCCTTACATTCAACAACGACTCGAACTAATCCTACAACATCACGAACCCAAGGTAATACTGCTAATTCACTCTAGGACCAAGATTAAGAATGAGGTTAATTACAGTTTTTTATCTGATCATCTGATTATCAAGTTCCACGACTCTAGTCAATCTCTAATTCTCTTTCTTTAGATGTATGAATTATTAGGAGAGTTTAGGTCTATTTCATTTTAACCAATTCTCTTAGTTAGGCGATCCATCAAGTATTTCCAAGCCCTAACTTAGTAAATAACTTTGTTTATTATGAACAACTAGTTAAGTTTCACTTGTAGACTCTTTTCTAGTTAAATACATGTAACTACCATTTCCGCTATTTTCATTTTTTCCCCCTCTTTTGTAATATTTTAATTTCAAATGAATAAAATACTCTAATTTTTCTTTCTTGATTATTTTAATTAAATTTGTTCATGAAATTTTTCATTCTTCTTGATTGAACTATTTTTGTTGATCCTAATTTCTTTTATTTAATTGTGGGTAATTTTTTATTTGAACCCTATTATTTTTAGATCCATCTCTTATTAAACACTAAAACCCAATTTTAATTGTTCTTGACCCAAAACTACTATTATTGGATCCTAAACCATTAACCCAATATCCTAATTGCACTCTATAAATACAATCATATTGCAAACCCTAAAAACACAAAGGACAAACCCTAATTCTAGTCACTTTCTCTCTCTCCTCTCTGTTTCTCTCTCCCCGACCTCTGTTTCCCGCCCTCTACTATTCACTATCTTCCCCAACCCACTCTCCACCTTCTCCGGCCATCCCCCGGTGCCACCTCAACCCTGTCGATCTCCCAGTCATCGATGCCAACCCCTCTGCCCACTCCCTGTTGACGGCCACACAGCAGACCCCCACACCGAAACCCTCTATTTCCCCGTTGTCTCTCAGTTTCCCTTCGAATAGCAGCCAGATCCCCCAGCGCTGCCGCCCTGCTCCAGTCATGCGGCCAAACCCAGATGCCGTCGACCACCAGTTGTCGACGCTTCGCCGCCGTCGAGCCTCATCGGCCAGACCCCGAGCTGTCCCTCTCTTGTAGTTGCTTTTGATGTTGATTGCTTGGATCTCTTTTTGAACTTATTGTGCACGTGTTAGTTCGTGGATTCATTTCTCCGGTATCCTTATCCTGTTATTCTTGGTATTCAATTTCATCGTCCAAAAGGCAAGTCACTTTTCCTCTTGAATTGCTAATTGAATCAAATTTAAGAATTTTATTGAAACTCTTGCAAGTAGATCCCAATGTCTATCGTATTGTACATTGTTTAACTCTTTTGTTGGTATATTAAGGGTTTACATGAGCTAACCTCAAAATTCTTGACATCATGCCTTTATTGGCTCTAAAGATTGAATCTTTCATGAATCCATATAGTATTCATGATAGGAGTACTCATATAATTGTCACACAATTAATCTATTGTAGAAGTAATTGCTAGGTTGTATGTTTTATTGACCGATTATTGTTGGTTGATGTTAAATTAGTGTATGTGTGTGCTATTAATTTTATTTATCATGTTTTATGCCCATCATGCTGATTATGAAGTTTATCAACTAATAGAATTGATACCCATCATATTTAATTAATTTATCTCATGAAAAATACCCAAAAACCTGTATATTGCTTGCTTGCTGTATTTTGTATACTATTTTCGACCTAGTAAATGAACTTAAAATAAAAAAACTTTCTGAATAATAGTTGTGGTCCTATGTTTCTAGTTTCCAGAACATCTTGAATTTATGAATTCCGAGTTTTGTAGCAAAAGTTATGTTCGTTTTACTACAGCTGTGTTTTTATTTCCAGAATTTCATATTCTTGTATGTTTCATATTTAAACAGATAAAAGATTGATTTAACATTAAAATATTCCTCTGAAAATTTCCAAATTGTTACCTAACATGTTTAGAAGTCTAATAAATATTTTTACTGAATTTATTACAGAGTTTTCGCTGATTCTAAAATTATAACAACATGATGTCAAAATTTTGCATGAACATATAATCAGTAAAGAATGGTGTGTTTGACCTAGCTACTGTTGTCGGATTTTGAACATTAAATATGCATTGGAACCATGTGGAAGTCTAGTTTTCAGAATTTCTGACGGTTTTAGTTTTCGATTCCTGTAGTAGCGGGAAATTGTATTTTTGTACAGACCACTCTTACTATCTAGAATTTCACTTTTCAATTTTTAATAGATTAATTATCATGCCCCGCTTCCCAAAAAGAGAATACGGAATACGGATAAGTAACTAATCGCAGCGAATGATTTTCATCATCCATAAGCTTTCAGGATCTTTACAACATTTCACAAGAATAATCAGAGTCGGAAGCAAAAAAAGTCAACCAAACATGCATATATGAATCAAAATATCAACAGGAATACTTGAAACAAAATATATTAATCTCAAATAAACGAGATCTGAATAAGTCAATAATCCTGGGTCACAATGCCCAATTACAAAATAATCCAAGTAGTCAAGTACAATTGTTCAAATAAGCAACAAGAAAATAAATAGGTATAACAAAAATCTACGGCAACTAGAATCTCATATCACCTACACCATTTGGCACCTGATCTCCAAAATCAGAAATTTAATAAATTGCAGAAAGAGGAAAAGAAAACAAACTCCCGTCAATGCAAGTTACGGGCCGCTTGTAGTGCAGGTACAAGTACATAGGAAAGGTAACAACTAACATGGAATAGACATGATAACAAAATAGAACAACTAGCATGGCAAGATGAACACGTACAAGTAGCATGTATCGAGTGTTAAGTAAACAAGTGTCATATAAACAAGTATCAAGTAACGAGTGTCATGAATCAAGTATCATATAAACAAGTAACAAGTATCAAGTGTCGATACCAAGTATCATGTGCACAAGTAACGGGTGTCAAGTAGCAAGTGTCAAGTGATCATGTTCAAGTTTTGTATTATATCTATCTAGGTAGCACTTCATGCATCCATCCTTTTATAACATGGTTGCTATATTCAAACAATTTCTCTTTAGATTTTATAGTGAACCATAGAGGGCAGTGTACTCAGGGACAAGTATCAAGTAATCGAGCTCCAAGCTCCATGTATCATGTATCTCGTGTCAAGTTGTGCAAGTGCCAAGTATTCACATGTCAAGCTCCAAGTATCAAGTAATCACGTAGGATCTATAGACAACCTTCCGAGTAGACGTTTCTGTATTTTCCACTATTAGATCTTTCCCTTTAAACCCCGACTTGGTTATTTATTATTATTATTCAAGCAAGCATGGATGTGCACAAACGCAAGTATAACATGGTATAAACAAGTAACAAGTTTAGGTTGAAAGATAAACATGTACAGGTGAAAGACAACACACAAAAGATTAGGACAACAAAAATTCTAGTTCAGGACAGCAAGACAATACTGCACCAAATCTGGGATTTCCGTTGTCAAAAACATGCAAACCTGGATCCGTCAAAGAATCTGGAAAATAGACTCCCGGCCGAATTCAGAAAATATATATAAGTCATATGGTATTTCACAAAAAACATAACTCAAAACAGATTTGAATCCAGAAAACACGTTCAGCCAGAAATCAGAAGTTTGTATTCATTAATAGGAAAACAACATGAAAACTTACAAATTAAATCCACGAAAAAAATTCTGAGGTATTCCCTAGTATGTTTAGTATCAAAAAATAAAGTTTCATAATTTTCCAATATAAATAAAATAGTCAAGTAAAATCAGAAAATAGCAAGTTACGATAGTTTTGTAAATCTGGAATCGTAAACACTGCAGTACTAAAATAGCATATCTGACAAAATATAAATCGAAATCCAGATCCGTTGAAAGGGTGATAAAATAGATACAGTAGGCTATAATTCATATTCACAAAGGTTTAGAGAAAACAAGTAGAGTCAGGTCGAAATTAAGGTTCTTTGCTGAACAGCAAGAAAATTCTGCATATATAGTGGTTGTTTGCAAGCATAGAATAGTTTGTAAAAGTTATCAATTAAATCCATAAAAATTAGGGGTTAATCCCAATCTAGTCTAGTTGTAACTAACAAAATATTGGATCAAAATATTATCTTTAACATCAGTAGAAAAATAGATTACCATACAGAATTCATATAAAACAGAATCTAGAATTTTTAAACACATCTGTAGTAAAATAGACATAACTCTTAACTCATAAACCCGAACTGAGATTTGTCAGAAAATCTGGAAAGTTGACAACATTCTCTATAATTCATATTCACAAATAATTTTCTTATACTGACCTTAATATGGTATAAAATACTGATCAAAAACGGAAAACCGGCAAAATAGAAAATATCCTTCATGCACAAAATCAACTAGTTCATATAAAACTCATCCAAAACACAACCAAACATGAAATAGGGTATACTAGATGTCCAAGCAACATGGTATAGGGTATTTCACAAGTCTACAATGAGTTATACTATGAATAACACATCAAGCACACGAGATCATAAAACAAGTCATGAACAACATGCACGTACATAACGAGAAGTGGTCATCCCTAAGGCATTTCATGTCATTTATGTAATGAGGCAACTACGGACGGGTCAACACAATAGAGACAAGATAAACAAGGGGTTTCGCACAAGATGTGTCTCTAGAACACAACTACACTACAGGCGGTATTTACTTGTATTACACAAAGAAAAGAATACAAGTTACTTGCCTCGGAGACGACGATGAATCCGATGAAAGAAAGAGAATAACGGGAACGGATTCTCGGGCACGAACAAGATCACGAAAAACACGCAAACACGTGCGAGCTACGTGCAAAACAGCGAACGGCAAACACCGCAACACAAGACAGCAAATCCCCACACAGCAAATGAACTCCAAAAGAACAAATCCAATTCCCAACCACCAAACAGCATGTATAGCCAATCAAATCCTTCCCTCTCTCCAAACACCAAACAGTAGTCCCAAAACCCAAACTCCCACACCTGAACAGCGAACATCGCAAACCCTTCCCCTACCTCCGGACACCAACAGCAGAGAGAGAGAGAGAGAGAGGCTCGACTGGCGGCGACGGGACTTTGCTGCTGCAGGCATCGGGAGTTCGGCAGTCGGACAGGAGAGCGGCCCGATGAGGGGGTCGCCAGCAAGGGGTCGGCAGTCAGAGGCTGGGGGTCTGGGGTTGCGCTACTGCAGCGCGAAGGAGCGACGGAGAGAAGAGCACCAGGGCTTGGTTGCAGGTGGAGCCCGTCACCGCTATCGACGGAGGATAGCACAAGGAGGCGGAGCACAAGCAGTGCGCTTGGGGTCGACGCAACCAGGGAAGTCGCGAGGGCAGCCGGCGCCGAGGACATGTCAGAGGTGCACTGGCTCACGGAGGGGACCAGAGAGAAGGGTTGAAGAAGATGAGAAGGTCGGGAGGATGAAGAGGTGGCTGAAGGATGGGTTAGAAGATATACATGGGGTGTTATAAGGGGTAGGTTTATATATAGGATGGTTATATTAGGGTTAGGAGCAGAAGGTGCAAACGGGTTTGGGTATTTAATAACGGGTAGGGTTAGGGTGTGGGTATTGGATTAAAATAGTTTTTTAAATAGGATTATTAGGTTTGGGGATTTAAGACAAAATCCAATAGGAAGAAAATAGGGTTTAAAATCCAATAAAATAATGGGTTTGGGTTTTTGGGTTAAAATCCATTAGGGCATAGGGTTTATAAATTCAATAAAATAACAAATAAAAATATTGTTTATAGTAAAATGTAATTTTTATTAAAATATATAATTTATTTGAAATAGCTACAAATACAACTAGTACATAAAAATGGATTTTTAATAACCATTCAAAATTAATAATAATAATAACAATAATAAGATTTGTATTACAATATAAAAATCATAGAAAATAGTTACAAATAAAATTATTGATCGAAAATAGATTTTAATAGAAGATCCAACAATACATTTTGATAAAAGAATTTGAAAGCAAAAGAAAAAAAAAAATTACAAAATTTTGAATACAGAAAATAAGTATTTGGGGAAACAGGGGTTACATTAATTGTTCTTATATCATAGTATTGCATGTATGAATGTATGTATGTTGCATTGCATGATCCTAATGAGCTATCGTCATCATTCTAATTGTCCTATTTTATGTTACCATCTTATTGTTCCTCTATTGTTACTATTGTTCACCCAATATCTCAAATTGTATATTGTATTGTTGCATTAATAAAATAATTAACAAACCCGGGTTTAAGGGATTGACTTGAGTAGTGAATAATATAGTGACTGTGTCAATCAGTATTTATCGATTGATTGTGGAGCACTGACTACGAAACCCCAATCTTTCATGTATTGTATCAATGAATCGTATCAATGTATCATATCAGTGAATCAGTGAATCATCGTAATGTATCATATCAGTGATTATCGTACCAACACATGATCTATAGAATTTACCAGTTAGTCTAAATAAAATTGATTGTATGCATCGAACCGCAGTATAGGATGCAGTAGTATGTACATTAGTTAGGATGTAAAATGATTAATAGACTTAAGGATCACACCCCATTGACATTGCATATTGTACATCACTGTTCCTATTGATACCAAATATTGTCTAAGTGTTATTAACATCGACCAGTGAATATTGTTATCGAATATTGAATCATTTTTTATACCATTGCAACGATTACCATGATATTGATTATTGCTATTGTCCCATGTTATTGATTCCTATTGATCCATTAAATTCATTGTCATATCGTTATTCCATTGTTCCTTGCTTTCTCTACTTGCTGTCCGTGACTTGCTTTAAAGTCAATTTTTCTCCTCTTTTTATATGAAGTGTTCACAGGTAATGAAGGAGAATTGCCCGCTGGGATTGGAGAACAAACATTCTGAAGATCTTAATGCTTTCTTATTGCATATTGTTTTATTGAACTTATTGTATCGAGACTTATTATTATTTGTGATTGGATTATTATTGTATTGGGTTTATGACCCGGATTTCATTATTATTTCCAGACGTTGGTTTATTGTATTTTAATATTTCATATTGCTTCATTCCAAGTATTATTGTTCATGAGATTATTATTATTGTCTGCGTAATTGTTCTGTATTGATTATATTATTGAGTTGATCGGATAAATAGCTTATGGATGACGTTAGTCATTCACTGGGCCAATGTTACGTCCTCGTATTCTGTATTTTTGGAAAGTGGGGCGTGACAATATATTTTTCATTATTAGGACTTAACTCATCCCAAAATAGGACTCAATCTAGCCCTCAAATCTGTCCCAAGGGTTGACCCGCCTTGACCCACACTTGGCCCGAACTAACGACGAACCGACTCCGTCGATCGCTGCAACAGCCATCTACGCTTGAAGTTTGATCGCAACCTCGGTCCGACCCAAACACGTTGCTCCCACTATCCTCACGCTCCATGGTCCTCAAAAAGTGGTAGCATCAAACACAACTATAGAATCCTTCCATGAACGGCGAGCACGTTGACGCACAAGTCGTCTCCTCCCACGCGTTCGATCCGACATAGGTTCCTATTCTACCCGTCTAGATATACCACAGGACTGTCATTTCTTTTCAAAACAGTCAATTTTCGGATTTATTAAAAATAGCAAATATTAGAAGCACATAATAAAATTATGAAATTTTATATTCAACCACTGAACACAAATTAGAAGCACATAATAAAATTTCAGCAATAGATCTCTAGTGATTACAGAGTTATGAGCTTTGGAATATCATAGTCAGAACCTATGCTAAATCTGTTTTCTACTGAGTCAGTGTACAAGTTCGTATTTAATTACAATAATAAATAAATTTCAAAAATTATGAAATTCGGAAGCAAGGTGTATAACATGCATAAGATCCTAAGTTTAAAATGTCAACTTCAAACTCGAAGTAATTTTTGAGTTATAGAATCCAGACCTAACACACTTTTCTGTTCAGCTTTGTACTGGGTTTTTATCTAGTGACACACTTTTCTGTTTAGCTTTGTACTGGGTTTTTATCTAGTCTTTCACTAATAAAACTATCATGTAGAAAATTTTAACACTTAATCATACATTCCATGACCCACTCATGCTGTCAAGACCACATTAAGATTTCACCACCAAAATTTAAACACCACAAAGGTTTAGAATCACCCACCTTTTGTTTGTAGATTAAATGTACTCTCCAAGTTGGCCTCCTTGTTCTTGCTCCTCCTTGCTTGCACTCCTTGCTTCCTTGACTCCTTTTCCTGCTCTTTTACTCCTTGCTCTTCCTCCAATTCAGTGGCTAGCTCCTTATAGATAGTATATAAGTATAGTAGAAGATAGTATGGAGATAGTAGAATGCAAAAATGGAGCTAGTGTTTGTAGAGGAGTTTAAATAGAGTGAGAGGGGGAGAGTTTAAGAAGATTGCCTGATGTAGAGAGTGAGAGAGAGAGAGAGAGAGAGAGAGAGGGGGGGGTGAGGCCAACATGCATAGGAGGGGAGGGGATGTGGAGTGTGAGAGTGGTATTGTCTCTTGGGGTTTCTCAAACACTCAGGTATTTGAGTCCCATCAAGAAGAAACCCTACATTCCTTGCCATTTAAATCCAAAACAATTGCACTCATCTCTTCCTTTCCCTCCAACATGTGGCTGGCCAAAACTAGTGCATGTGCACAATTTTTTTTCATGCCATGCACAAAACAAGTTAAGTTAGGTTGGGTCAATTTGGTTCAAGCTAGAGTATGTTTGTTTGGGTCTAGTTGAGCCATATTGGGTTTAATTAGATGATTTAAATCACAACAATCTCACACACAATTTCAATCAAATAGAAATTGAAATACACACAAATAATGTCAATACAATCTGTACATACAATTTGTAATAACAAACATGAAATCATATCATCACCATACAAAATAATAATTCAATATTATACGTCCTAACTCAATTATAGTTAAGACTAATATACGAATTAATTGAGAAGATATCTCAACTCCGGTTCTACAATTGTACCTTCGTTAAGTTCAAAACATATCGAATGATAATATGTTTCAATACTTACTCAATTAAAATTTGAGAAAATTTCATTAATACGTGCACGGATTAAAAATACAAAATAGATATATACTATTTTACGGGTTCTTACAGGTGGAGGTTGCTGTTTGGTTGAAGGTGTTGTTGGGTTTGGAGATGATGGAAGTGGAGGTGATGGTGGTTGGCTTGGCTGTCGGATAGAGGAGGCAGCAAAATGGAGGTCGGGATGAGGATAATGGTGGGTACAGTGGAGTTGGTGGTCGGGTTTGGTGATGAGGTGGATGGTGGTGTCGAGATGTATGGAATTGTTGTTTGGTAGATGAAGATAAGGTGGAGATGATTCGTGGATTAAATAAATATGATTAGGTTTTAAGGTGGAGATGGTTCGTGGATTAAATAAATATAGGGGATTAAATATAGGGGATTAAATATAGGTGAGGCATAGGGGGCGACTGATAGGATTTTAGGGTTTCTTTTAGTCAAGTTTCGAGTTTGCGATTGGGTTCGGGTTTGAATTCAAATAAAAGTTTCACAATAACAGAATGGCTAGAAAAGATTTGGGCTTTAACATTAATTAATAAATAATTAGATAATCTAGTGCCTGTAAATGAGTTAAAAAGAAAGGAAAATATAGATAACCAAAATAAAAGAAATACGTAGGAAATCCGCATAGTTGAAACAGGAAGTTACAGGCACCAACAACAGCAAGACTGGACAGTCGAGTGTCAGGAGGACAGTCGACGGTCCAAGTCCTCTAATGGAATTGGAGAATGAACGGTTGACCTTCAGGAGGATAGTCGACCACCCAATGCTCCGGACTGCTCAGGGGTCAATGTAGTCGACAGTATCCTCTCCATGTCGGCCGTCGCGCTGATGTAACCTATATAAATTGTGTGGTGTATGATATTAGGGTTAAGAGAAATATTGTTCTATCATAATAGAGAGATCTAGTTGCCGTTCTAGAGAGAGTGGGAGATGAAGATAAACCACACCTTGGGGTAGTTCTTGAGAGATTGTAAACTCATTTCATCATATTTCTAGTGAAAATCGTAGGAGTGCCTCTGCGAGGGGAAGTAGTCATTGCATTGGGTTAACCTCAAAAAAATCTTGTGTATTTTTGTGTGTTGGCTTTTACTTTTCAGCCTATTATTTTGCATCTTGTTGGTGAGTTATTCTGTAGTTAGAACTCAACAAGTGTCATATTAGTTCCTTGTAGAAGATTTTGTGTAATGGAGTGTTGCATGTGAAGGAGATGACGTGTCCGATGTTGATACAACAAATTTGGTGTTGGGAACACTTAGATCTCGGACAACCCCATATAAGTAGGCAGTCATAGGGGTGGTTAATAGACGCAACGAATCAGGAGATGTTGGCTCCCATTGGGGTGTACTGGGCTAGGAGACCCATGTGGAGAGATAACCCACGTGGGGTGGTGACTTACTATAGAGAGAAGCTTGATATGTTGTAAGAGTAGTTTGTCGTATGGAAATCGTACACACCCGAGAGATTTGAGAGGTAACCACCAGTTTGTATGACACATAGGGAGCTATGGTTGACAAGAGCCCCACTCGTCAACTTCAGTGTCGTAGAGATGTACTATCCAGACCGAGTGCTTCGATAGTTCAGACTCCAGTAGGCCATCTCGACCCCATGATCATATAACACTCTCATGCACAATGTCGAAGGGGTTGGTCGTGTGCCCAATTATAATTGGGCTTCCCATCACCAAGCTCATGTTAACGCTTGGAATGAGCGGAGATACAACACTGTTGTTGCAGGTATTGCTCCATACGATGGATCACTCCATGCCATATACATGTAATACCCCAAATTTTTAAATAATGCTTTTAAGGTTAATAAATAAATTAAAATGATTTTTGGTCATTTAATAAACATTTTTCTGAAATTTATCTTTTTACACGTTCAAATATCTTCTTGGGAAGTTCAAAGTCAAAAATTATTTTTGGAGAAACCCATTATTTATTATTAGATATTATTTGTGACTTTTCTAGATTTTTTTGATAATTGTTTGCCCTATTTGCAAATATTACAAAAAGATGGACTTTTGTGCAAAATTACCACTTGGAGTGAAAACTCCATATTTTCATATTTTTGGGCTGCGCATGATGCCTAGTCAACTTAGAGGTAAAGAGTTTATGTTTTGTTTTAATAAATTTAGTTTATTTTGCAAGTTTTGATAAAGAATGATCTTTTTACAAAATTACCACTTAGAGGGCAAAAAGTACAATTTTGGTTTTTGGGTTTTTAAAACAGTGCCGGCCAATGTTAGGGTAGTTGTTTTTGTTTTTAAATTTCAATTAGGTTGGTTTTATCTAATTTCCAAGTATAAGGATTTATATATGTAAAGGTATATTCAAAAGAGATATTTTGCAAATCTATTCAAAAACCCTAGATACCCTATTTTCAGCCTATTAAAGGTGGAGTGCAGCCGTCTCTTTGCTACACAATACAAAGGGTTTTCTTTATTGATTGTTTTCTTAGAGTTTCAAAGTGAGGATCTTGGTTTTTTGCGAAATGAGGGATTTTTCTTATTTCTTTATTATCTTCGGTTGATTCTTCAATAAGGTGAGTGACATATGTTTGTTTTTTTATTGTTCTAAGCATGTTGAATGTGATGATTTATCTATTAGAAAGCATGTTAGATGATGGTATGAAGATATAATAAAAATTGATGAGTAAATGAACTAAAAAGTGAATCTTTTCATGAAACTACACTATTGATGATTAAAACCCTAATTTGATGACTTGAGATTTGTTAAAAACTTAATATGAGTCAAGAGTAGGATGTTTCCAATCATATTGTTGCTGATTTGAACATATATATTAAGTTGTATGATGTTATTGCATGAAAAGTAAACAAATTTAATTAAAGATGACCTTTACTGTGTGTGAATATATACATGCTCTGTTTTGAGTATTGACGAAGGAGAACTTGATTGTTTGCATGTTGTAGTTGCATATATTCATGGATAAACTGATGTAAGTGATTGGGTATGTATATAAAAAGTTGTAGAAGTAGTTATTGGATTAAAAGATCAATTTTTGAAGTATTAAAAAGGATGTTGAGTTTTAGGGCGAATGCTTTCAGCCGAATTTGAGCCTTGTGATTTTTATGAAGTTTTCGACTGAGATTTGATCTGTTTGATACTGAGTTTGAATTGAACTGTATACTACTTTTAATTAATGAGATTTCAAAGCTTTAACTGATTTTCTTACATACACATATACACATAATAATACATCTCACTGTTTTGATGAATTGCCTAAGGTGAATTTTGAGTTTTTATGAAGATTTGATTGGATCTTGAGTTGTTTAGTACTGAGGGTGATTTGAACCATTGTACCACTCTTATTGATGATTTTGATGACTTAAACTAATGCTTAAACCCTTATATGAACACTTACATATATATATACCGTTTTGAAGAATTTATGAAGATTTACCCCTTTTATGATCTTGACGTGTTTTTGATTAATTTTACAAACTACTATATGTTATATAAGTTATATTAAATCATCTCAGAAATATTTTTTTACAAATTTTCGTTTTTACAATGAGTTATTGATGTATCAGTCGAAACATGCACAACTTCAAACCTGGCGGTATAGCAGGTCACGGTCGACCGACATATTTTTAGTTTGAGAATCTCCAATTGACAGTCGACTGCTTTGTTTTTACCCTATTTTGAGCAGTCGACCGTCAATTGCTTTTTTGGCTGTTTTGATGAGTTTTGTTCGTTTCTTTAAACAGTTATTTCCTCGATATTATGGATTATTGATCTACTATTTTAGATGATGTTTTACTACAGATTTCAGTATTTTACATAAAGTTATATTTTGTTTATAATGGAATTTAAATTACATTCCTATGACTTTATAAAGAGAGATATTCATAGTTTTCGAAGGAATCGATGTTTTGTGATATTCCACGACTTCAAAATATGATTTTCTGTTATTCAATGAATTTAATATTTTATTTGAATTCTGGAATTTTATGAGTACATTATATAGATTTGGATTTTATTGATTTAAGAAGTTTTCTTCATATAATCATTTTGATGATGGATTTGTGAGTTTTATTGGAAGTTTTGGTATTGATGGTTGAGTTGTGAGTCTTTAGAGATTGAGTGGTGCCCTAGCTACTGGCGGTTGAGATTTTGGTTGTTGTTCAGTTGAGTTAAGCTCGGTGGGGTACACCAACTCTAAGAGATTTGCAATCTAATAAATAATTAATTAACTTAACAAGATAAGGACAGACACTAAATGGTGATATGATGAAATGAGAACACGGATTATGGACCTCCGTATGGCATGTGGTATGAGATAATCCCTGGAATTATCGAGGTGTGAGTGAAATAGTCTCTAGAATTACCTGCTGTGTGGGATTGATCTCCGAAATTATCAGAGTCGAGGCGACACTCATGGGGTATTCATGTGATGAGGTGCCATATCTTACAGTGTGAGGTATTCTTAAAGATTCCCAGGTGTGAGTGAACTAGTCTCTGGAATTATCTGTGGATAGAGATTGACCTCCGGATTTATCAAGGCATGGGCTAATACTCACAGTTTATCTAGATATCATAGTAGTCATCGTAGTAGGATTAGTTGCATAACGGGAGATTAAACCCTATCAAGTGGAGAACAATAAGGGCTTGTACCGGACCTATGTAGAGTGGGATGCATATAGTCCGAGAAGTATGCATTAGAGAGTCAGCATGTAGCATTGGTGTTTTCTTAACTTAGTTTTATGCATGTTGTTTTCTGTTTTTCTACACTTGACACTAGGTCTAGTTTCACTTGATGTTTTCATGTTTTATTTATTGTTATTTCTTATTTTTTTTATTCTAATTGTTAGTACATGTTATTTATGACTCTATGCCTTATGTTTTATTTATGTCACTCACACCGTTATGGCTGATCCCTGTAGTTTTGAGAGTTAGGGTTATCTCTAGCCTTATGTTTTACAGGTAGGTACCTATAGCTTGGGATTTGGATGCTTGAGATAGAATGATTTTATGGCTTATGTAATTTGTAAAAGAATGTGTTGTAAAAGAAAGAATTTGTAATTCAGGGTGTTCGTTTTCCGCTATGTTTTGTATAGAATTAATGTAATAAAAGTTGAAAAAATTTTGTCTGTATTTTGGCTATGTTTACTAATACAATTAAGGTTGATGCTAGGAATTGTGCAATGTATTTCTGAGATATCATATTGGATATTTGGGGTGCTACAATACATGTGATGGTACCGGAGGATTACACAGTTGTATGTAGCTCATTGTACATCTGTGCCTGCAGGGGTTCAGCTACCGGTTCCGAGTAGAGATACAGAACCCGCTTCTGCCTATTCCACTTCGCAACCTAAAGCTGAGAAGAGTTGTATGATATTCTATCATTTATTTGTTTTTTCGAACATTTCTAACTTGTGTATATGATATTTTTTATTTTATGCAAGTTGACCAAGCATGGGTGATAGCACAGAAATGCACATAAGTGTTAGGTAGTAATGTGGCTCAAGCTGCCAAGGATCTCTCATGGGAAATTCTCGCACCATGTCGTTTACAAATTGAGGAGTGGGTAAGGGAGCACGATTTGATGCTTTGATGTCAACCCTGGTCCACCAAATGGCTAGACATAAGAAGGTGGCTAGGCGTCCAACACGGCATGCACAACAACCTGAGCAATATGTGAAGAGCATGCACAAGAAGAAGAGCGATTAGAAGAGGTGCAACAAGAAGAGATGCATCGACAACAAGAGGATGTTGCATGAGAAGGGGGAAGGTAATGAAATTGAAGAATTTCCCGACAATACTAAGCATCCAACGCAGCATTCACAACAACCTGAGCAACAATGCGAAGAGAATGCACAAGAAGACAAGCGATTAGAAGAGGTGCAATAAGAAGAGGTGCATGCACAACTAGAGGATGTGGCACGAGAAGGGGGGGGAATGAAATTGAAGAATTTCTTGACGATACGCCCATTTCGCAAGTTACACAAGTTCGTAAAAAAAAATCATTCAGAAGAGGAGGAAGCCCGACATGTGCACCCTGGGGTAGATTTTTTACATGTTTTGTTGATTTGTAGATGCTACCTAAAATTCTTGTTATTTTGTCGTTTGAAACTTTGTGATATTTTCTGAATGTTTAAGGCCGACATGTACATTTTCATTTAGTGTTGTATGTTTGTGATATTTTGTTATTTTGTGTTGTTTGTGATATATTTTGATATTGTGATGGTAAATGTGTGATATTGTGATGTTTGCCATATTTGTGATGTTGTAGCTATGATTTGTAGTAAATGAGTTGAATTTGTGATTTTGATGGTTGAAATGAAGATTTGAATAAGGTGATGAATGAATTTATGAAGTATATGGATACTAGAATATGCGAATTGTTGAAATTCAATGAAATTTTTTATGTTGGTTCATTATGTTGATTATCGTTTGAAATTTGACTTGTAAACAGGAAAGCGATAATTTTTAATTTTGTTATATCGTATCTTTCAACTGAGGTCGTTGGTGGGAATAGCGACCACAGTTGAACTGAAGTCGTTGTTTCCACTACCGACCTTAGTTGGGATGAATTCTCCTTACTCCCTGTTAGGTGTGTGATTTTTTGGCATAACCGGGGTCGCTATTGGGAATAGCGACTACCATTTACTGAGGTCGCTATTCTTAATAGCGACATTAGTTATGAGTATTTCTATTTACTCTCTATTTGCACTCTGTTAGATTTGGAAATTCACATAACTAAGGTTGCTATTGGGAACAACAACCACAGTATATTGAAGTGACTATTCCCATTAGCGACCTCTGTTTTAAATTTTTGTTTGGTTTTTTATTTTATGCTCTCTGGAATTCTCTAAGTGTCTCAATATGATTCAAATGAGATCGTTATTCATACCAGCGACTTCACATATGTTGTAGCCGCTAATGGGAATAACAACAACAAACAAAATTTTCTTAAAAAGTTACACGAGCGCCCGCTATTCCCTTTTGTGTTCTTCAAAAGGAAGATGCCGCTAATGGGCATAGCAACCACTGCTGACGTGACAACGACCAGCTCAATCTTGTCAATAGTTTAGCAACTGTCCTATTTTTGCAAATAGTTTCAAAAGGTGGTTGAAAACTGTAAAAAAAATCCTTCTTTCCACTCTTTATTCTGGGTAATGCTATACCTACTTCCAAATCTACTACTTTTCTCTTTACTATCTTAAGTGGTACACTATTAATGGAGGTTATATAGAGTAGGTGGTAGAAACATCTAATAGTAGCGTGCCACCTAAGTTAATAAAGAGAAAAGTAGTAGATTTGGTAGTAGTTGTAGCATTAACCCTTTCTCCTTCTAAAATTTATCACTCTAGCCCCTGCTCATTCTTCTTTCTCGCTCCCTCGTAATCAATACCCAGAACAAGAAGAAGCATACAGCCAAGGCAAGGTCCTTCTTGATTAATGCTTGTTCGATTAGTTCAATAGAAATGGTGATGACCTGCATTGTTGATTCCTAAATTTTGTTGCAGAAATCAAAGCTATAACCTTTTGCACTTATAGTTTACTGGCTTCTCATGTATTTCCTTTGTAAGCTGTTATATTTGCGAAAGAGGGAATGTTTCAAAATTATTTGGTAGGAAATGAGAATTGGGGCAAGCCCTATTGAAATAAGATTCGGCAAAAATCGATATCAAAGACAAGTGAAGAATGCGAAAGGAAAAGAAGAGTAAAGAAATGAGATATAGTGTGATTTGGTCGTTTTATGAGAATTTTAGTACGAGGAATGCAGGGGAGGGTAAGATTGTAGTGGCTTTAACACCCTAGAGGAAATGGGGTGATTCACTTTCTTGACACCCTTAGAAAGTCCACTTTGTTTGAAGTTCAAAGACAGCACAAATCCACAAACTTTGCGGAAAAATCTCGATGATGTATGCTAATTTAACCCATAAATGCATCGTATACAAGCTATAAAATGGCCCAATTTATGCTTGCTAAGTTAGCTTATACAAGGGGAAAGTTAATGCATGAGCAAACTTAGATTCTTGGACCAATCTAGTCGTCTGCTAGTTGATTACGTTGGTAGTTGTGGGTGGGTGGATTATTGGATTACCCCTTTTGGGAGCGGCCACAGCGCTAGCTATTTGACGTTATAAGTGAAGTTGACTGTTGCTGCTGATTTTGGTGTGGGAGCAAACAGATGAATTTGTGGATTCTTCGAGGAAAATGAATAAGCAAACCTATCGACTTTGACTGGCGTTTGACTGGTTTCTTGCTGCTGCCATGAACCAGATCCATCGACGAACCCTCCGCGCTCTTGTCAATAATCAGGAAGATTATGAAAGAGCTTTATGTGGAAAAGGATTGACTACCTTGTTATGGTGGGGGAAAGGGGTATTTATAGTCTCCTTTTAAGACAATTTAGAGATAATCATTTATCCCTATGTCCTAGTGTTTTTGGATAGGATATAAAATTTAAATTGTTTCATACAAATAACCAGGAATTTGAATTACTCTTTATATATCTGAATTGGTTGTAACGCGTTGCTACCCATATCCAATAGGACAGATCCGTTTTTGGGTTATTGGGCTTTGAAGAAAGACCCAGTTCCTAATTCGGGCCTATTTGTAGGTGCAATTACCGTTTTACCCTTGAGAGCTTTAAGAACCGTGCCCGATTTGAACAGTCCTGATTTAGTTCTATTTTTAGCCATATCATTGACTGATTATGGTTCTTTTACCACCTAAGTTAGTAAACAATGATATTTTAGATTCACCTGTCCTCTTTGACTTTCAAATTCTTCATCTACCTGCACAATCCTATGAATCATAGACAGTTCTGTATGGAAATCGTATTGATGTAGGTATTTGAAATGGCACTAGCTATTTAAGGATATGATTTTCAAATTTTTCTACGTGTCGGTGGGCTGTGTTGAATTGTGTCCATATCGGCATGTCCTTGCTACTTACTAACGAACTTCTTATGAGTCTATGGCTTTGATTTAAGACACATCAATAGAACTCCACCTGGGCTTAATCTAGTGCCATCACTTGGGAATTTGTTGGATCTTCCTCTTCAGTAGGCTCCCACTAGGGCCTTTCACGTGTTGTACGTGTAACCCCTGTTTTTCATTTTGTGTAATTTTGAGTATATTTTCATTTTGGTGTTTTTCTTCTTGTATCTTCTTCTTGGACCGTATATAGGACCTTTTGTTTCAGTATATTTATTTATCATCTTTTTATTTGAATTCTTGATCCTGTTTTTTTCTTTTGTTCGTCTCCATTTGATCGAGCCATTATTTGTGATCCTCTTTATTTTATTTATTCGTGCCTCTATTTTAGTTCTTTTTTTTTTGTGCCCGTCTCATTTTTTTTGTTATATCTATTTTGATCACCATAGTTCTTTTAATTATTCAACCCATTTCAATATCCATTATACCTATTATTAATCTCTAACCATTAACGAACCCATTGCAATTCCCATATTTTTCGTATCTGCATACTCACCCATGTTAACCAAGCATTTAATCATTCACCTAATACCCATTTCCTATATCCCTAACCAGACCCTTACATTTAATTACCCTTAAAGCCGATTCAAATAATTCCCCATGTATGCACTTCTTCCCCTACCTGGGTGTTTAACCCATGCAACCGAAACCCCCATGTTGCACCCATGCAGACCCGACCTATTGACCCCCGTAACTGTCATTGGACTTCCCCCTAACCCTAACTTCTTAAACCACTATATATATATTTCCCTTTTCCTATTCATCTGCCTATCTAACCCACCAAAAAAAAAAATCATAGCGGCTGTTTTAACCACCCCCGGATTCCACCCTCCACTGCACCCCCAATCATCTCCTCACCCCGTCACCGGCTCATCTTGCCACCCTCTACCCTGTGTGCTCTCCCCAGTCCACAACTCGGCAGTAGCCCACAATCCCCTCTGTGCTCAGCCCGCAGCGAGACAGAACAGCGACAGCGAACAAAGCCCACTGCCATTGCTTCCTCGCTCTTTCTCTTGTAGCACGTGTGTGGTTTTGCATGTGATTCGGTGCTTGCGAGTATTGGTGGGTTCGTGATTTCGTTTGTTGTTTTGTGTCGTGTTCGTGAGTCCGTTCATTGTTCGTTGCCCGGGAATCCGTTCCCGTTATTCTTGCTCTTTGCTCATCGTCATTTTCATCTCGGTTAAAGGAAGTAACTTGTACTCAAATTCATTTGTATGATACAAGTCAAAAATCCCACTTGTAGTATATTTGGGTTCTAGAGACAACTCGTGTGTGATGTATGTTGATGAGTATTGTCTCTATAGTGTTTTGACCATAGTTGCCTCACAACACATATGACATGAATTAACATAAGAGTGACTGTTTCTTGATGTGATGTATATGTGAAACAATTATGAGAACTTGTGTGCTTGAGAGATCCATATGATATATTTGTTGGGGACATATCGTATACCCTAATTCAGGTTGTTTGGACACTTAGTAGACTCTAATTCATGTTTAGTTATGTTTCGATCAAGTTTTGTGTGATTCATGTTGGTTTTGTTCCTAAAGGAAATTCTGTGTTTTGTCGATAATTTGTCTGGATCAGTAATTTAGACCATATTATGGTCAGAATCTTAATTTCAGTATAAAACATAAGTTTTAGAGAAATTCGTCTTCTTTTTAACCCCTCTGACCTTGCACGATTTTGTTTTCGTATGTGTGAGATAAGACTGTTTTACTACAGAAGTGTAGATAAATTCCATATTTCGTTTCTTGATGATTTTGATGACTAAATTATTTTGATACTTGTGCTACATATATTATTTTGATCTGAAACTTTGGTCAGTATTTCTACATCCATCTAGGGTTAACCAGAATTTTGGTAGATTTTATTGATGAGTTTTATATGCTGTTTCATGCTTGTTTATGAAAGCTATACTTGCTGTATTTTGCTCGCTGTTCTGTAAAGAATCGTATTTTCACCCTATTTTCTTCTACTGTATGGAAAATATTTATGAAATATGAAAGTTGGATTATTTTTTCTATTTGCATATCCCTTTGGCGGATTTGGATTTCGTTTCACGGTTTGCGAGATATTTCAGTTTTCGTACAGCAGTGTTGGGAATTCCAGATTTGCCAAACTATCGTTTCTTGAGATTTTTCGATTTTGTTGACTGGACTAATTTTACTGGAATATTATGAAACTTTATATTTTGATACTAGACATGTAGGGAATTACCCCAAATTTTTTCCTGTATATATTTGAGAAGTTTTGATGCTGTTTTCTGACTGAGAATTCGTTTTCCTTATTTCAGACTGAACGTGTTATGTGGATTCAAATCGGTTTTCAGTTATGATTTTGTGAAATACTATATGGCTTATTTACCATCGCTGAATTCATGTGGAAGTCTATTTTTCAGATTCTTCGACGGACTTAGATTCGGATTTCTGTAGTATCGGGAATCATTGTTTTAGTACTTTACTGTCATGTTATCCTGAATATGAACATACACTATTTTGCTTGTTTATGTGACTGTATATCATCTATGATTATTTATTTGTTTCCCCGAACCTAATGCTGATTATACCATGTTAGTTCGACACTATTTCATGCACTATCATATCTTTTGATAACCTTCATAAAAGTAATCAAGCCGGGGTTTAAGGGAAAGACCATAGTAGTGGACAATATAGTTATGTGTACTTAGAAGGGGGCTCGTGTTTCCCATTACCTCTTGCCATGTTTCGTGATTACATGATTCATGCCTGTTATTACTATCTGTTTCCATGAATTCATGACTACATGATTCATGCCAGTTATTACTATATTATGCCATGAACTCACGACTACATGATTCCTGCCTGTTATTGTTATATGTTGTCATGTTTCATGATTACATGATTCATGCCTGTTACTACCTGTTGCCATGTTTCATGATTACATGATCCATGCCTATTTCTGCTGCCGCGATTTCACGACAACGTGATCATGCCTATTACCTATTACATAACGCCCGAGTACACAGCCCTATAGAAACCCACCACTAGGCCTAAACGTAACTGTTTGAATGTAGCAACTATGTGTTATAATATAGGGCGCATGAAGTGCTACCTAGATAGTAATAACACAAGACTTGACGTGACATAAATCTGATTACCTGTACTTGTTCTTGAATGCCTGTTACTTGGTCTCCTGTTACATGATTACACGTTCCTCTTTACCTGTTAGATGATACATGATTACCTGTTCACTTGCTTGCATGATACTTGACACATGATTACCTATTTACCTGTTCACCTGCTTGCATGACACTTGACACTTTAGACATGTTGCCTGCACTTGTTAGTATACCATGTTACCTGATTTTATTCCTGATTCATGTTGAATACTTATTATGTTATCATGCTTATACTATGCTATGCTTGTTGTTAGTTAGTTTTTCCTTTGTACTTGTATCCTGCACTACAAGCGGCCCATAACTTGCATTGACGGGTACCTTGTTTTCTTCTCTTTTCTCCTGCAATTCATTAATTGCAGATTAGGATGGTCGGCTGCCAGATGGTATTGGCGAGATGATGTATTAGTGCTGGATTTTCTACTTTATCATTATTATTATTTATTGCTTGAACTTGAATAAAATGTACTTAATTACTTGGATATTTATTTGTAATTGGGCGATGTGACCCAGGATATTTGACTTGTCCGAATTCTGAATTATTTGAGATTATTATTATATTTTGGTTTCAAGTAAATTCATGTTGGTATCTTGTTTCAATTATGCATGCTTGGTTGTTTCTCTTGCTTCCGACTCTGATTACTTTGTGAGATGTTGTAAAGATTCCTGAACAGCTTATGGATGATGAAAATCATTCGCTGGGCCAATGTTACGTTCTCATATTCTGTATTTTTTTGGGAAACGGGGCGTGATAAGGTTTTTAGTGGTATCAGAGCCCAGTTTTTGCTAATGTATTAGTTTTCTAATATATGAAACAAGCTTGGCTCGAACTGGGATCGGCTCAACATTTCACCAACAATACATACATGAATGATATTAATATCAATTCTGATTCTGGATGCTAACTGTTTTTGGCTTTGTATAGATTATGGCTCGCAGAGGTTCTACTTCTCAATCGCGGGTTGATCCGATTGAAGCTGTCACTGCTGTGCTTGAGCGGCTGATTAATCAGCAGCAGAACCACAGTGATCTTGTGATGGCTGCTCTTGAAGCTGCCCGGGTTTCGTCTCCCGTTGTGCCTGTGCAGGCAAATCTTCCGCCTCGTCCAGGAACAGTTACGGGTTTCATGAGGCTGCATCC